>CM057140.1:13884558-13909558 GCA_029964075.1 Patiria pectinifera | reverse complement strand
CATTTGTTTTATTTTTCCTGAACCATTGAGGTCAACCTATTTACTCTCTTCTGATTGAGTCACTGACTGACTGAGTTACCGTGTCCTTAATTGCCAAAAACTAAATACAAACCAAAAAAGTTTACCCTGTATGTACACGTGGTCCAGTGGTTACCGTGATCGACTCATGTGCCATTAGTAGCATGAGTACGTGGGTTTAAGCGCTGACCGTGATGGTGTTTGTATCCTTGGGCAAGACACTTTACTTCAATTGCATCTCTCCACCAAGGAGTAGGCCTATAAATGGGTACCTGTGAGGGTAGAGACCAGATTGTGCTGATCTCGAGCTGCTGCAGAAAATATGGACTCGTGGCCTGATGAACAGGGATAATACCTGTGAAACACCTGTGAAGCACCTTGAGACCTTTTATAATCATCAACACATTATTGCTATTATTAAAGCCTAGTTTATGCCTCAGTGGACGTACATAAGGCGATCTAGCTGGTGATCTCCTGCAGGCTTCATGGAGGAAGTCATCCATGCCGGCTTCGGGTGTGGGCCCGGGCGCCGAGGTTGCTACTGGAAGGGGTGCTCTCAAGCCCCGGCTCCATCCCAGGACCGGCCAGGACCTTTCCGTCTTGGCCTGCTCGCTGGATCTACCGGCCGCTGCTACCACAACGCAGCCCGCGTCGTGTAGGGTCTTGACGGCCTCGTCCAAGACTTGCGAGCCGCCCGTGGAGAGGGCTAGCACCACCACGCAGGGGGAGACTTTGTTTTGCAACACCCAGTCCAGACCTGCCACATAATAAAACATTTCAGATTGACGAGCGATCGATGTCGTAATCGTCATTGTCATTGTGCACCTTCGAGACTGATTCTTCCTTTTTCCAGTTTATGTCAATGATGTGGTTCTTGTCAGAGGGGCTGACGTTTGGCTATAATTTTCAGGGTCTATGGTGCAAATCTGGTAAAAGGGGATCTCACCGAGTTTTTTGGCTATATTTGAAGGAGGAACTTTTTGGTGACCAACAAAATCGGAGTAACTGACACATTAAGCAAAACGGACAGCACCTTGCAGTGCGTTGCCTGCAAGGACGGAGTGGCCTGGTTCGCTTTTGGTCAAACAGTTGGTTGAATGAGTTATCACATTGATTCGGCTACCATCAGATTTTAAACCATTGGACTTACTGATACTGAGATGGAATCATGCACGCACACAGGTGGTACGCGCACACACAATGCTCATTCGACCAATAAGGTTGCGCGCGCGACTTAATTGACTTATACAAGAACGCGTGCGACAGGTGTGCGCGTGATCCCACCTAAATTTGTTGGCCGGATTGTTCTTATACCTATCACGACGTAGCTGACTGCGTGGTTATCGTATCGGCCAGTCTCCGACTCACAGCCCATGACTTTGACGGAGTGCATGGTGGCTCGTTTGGCCACCCCGTAGCTACTCCCTGCTATGATTCCAGCCACCGCGGTCCCGTGTCCCGTGCAACCGTCAGTACCCTGCACCAAATGTACGAAGAACGAGAGTCAAATATCTCATCAATTGGACACAATGAAGTTCTAAATTAGTTTTATTGTATACAAATGATCCTTTTCTTTGATCGAACCTGCGCCAAAAAGTGATGCGAGTCGACAGCGTTATATTGTACTTACGTCGCCTCCAAACGCGTCATATGCGTGCCGGGCACGGCACTCGAAATCACGGTGAAGGTCCTGGATACCGGTGTCGAGTAGGTATATATTGGCCCCGAAACCGTTTCCTGTTTTTACAAACGGCATAAACGGAAGATACGAACTCAAGGATCTCAGTAATGCATTGTGTCCAACAACCTAATACCAAGGTGGTTATAATGTACAAAAAATGATAAGACCTAGAAAAGTTCTGAGCCAATCATTGGTGGCCTTATGAAGCTGTGTCAATCAACTTCCTTTAATTATTCTCTATCAATCACAAACTCTTCCAAAGCAAATTGGAATATGCATGAATTTGAACGTGCAGGAGAGTCGTCAACTTATATTAATAGTCAACTGGACATTATGAATATTCAATAATTCAAATTTACCTTTGATATCGACGTTGCCATCTAGACCGCTTTCTTTTTGATTGATCCGATCCAAGCCGTAGTCTTTCTGGGTTTGGGTATCCTTATCCGTAGATAGGTCCTCCTCCGAGACTATACCATCTTCTTCAATGTATTCAATACCCGGAACTTTCTGAATCTAGAAAGAAGTAAAGATACAGAACATTTATAGCGAGAAAAGCCACACCCATAAACATGAAGCCCCTCCCCTCCCTTTCCAAATAAATAATATTGACAAAGTATTACATGCAAACTTGCTAGTCATTGCTGTCATTTATAAAAAGCTCGTAAAAGCGACGATTTAGTTCAAATTATTTCACTCCAACTACAACATTGAGGTTTACACTTCACTGAATTTGTTTCTCCAAAGACGTCTGAACTAAGCAGGAGGTCGTCGGTTCCAGTCCAACTTAAGGAAAATTTGATATATTTTTTTTCTGACAAACTTTCGAACAGAATTGAGTAGGGCCCAGTTAACATATTACTTCGGTGAAGTGCAAAACTTAAAGGTAAAATGTATTATCTCCCTTGGCGCAGTATTCAATCAAAACACATTGTTTTTCAAAAAATAACAACAAAAAGTTGCACAGTTTCAAACGGTCGGGATGCTCTCACCTGATCTTGTGCACTGAAATCTAATCTCGCTACGATGACTGGAACCGCTTTCTTGATTATATACTTGATCTCTGCGTGAACTTTACCGTCTTCATCTGGTGTGATCAAGTTCTCGATTGCTTCAGCAACTGCATCTACGTCGAATCCCGCCTAAAATTAAAGGGGAAAAACATCACAAATCAAAACTGGGCAACGAATGTTAGTGTTTCCTAAGCACTGCAGTGCGTTGTGGTTCAGTACGTACGGCTTCCACTTTATGTTTACGACGTACGCGGTTTCAACATTGTACAGTTAGTCACAAAAACATTAAAAGAAAGTAGGCGACGACAACGACAAAAAAAACCAGACAACAATAAATTTAGTTCTTTACCTTTACTTTGATAAGGAACTGGCCGCCGACAGCCCCGTCTTCGTTCGGTAGCACGGGTGGGTACCCGGAGCCAGGCTGCAGCAGCGCCCAAAAAACACCAGCGAAAAGGCAGGGCACTAGCTCACGACTACGCATGATTACCAACGGACTAAGTAACACACACAAACAATAAATCGTAAGTTCCAGCCCAAATTTTGAGAAGTTGTTTGTATTGGGCAAGTGGGTGAAGGAAAGCCTTAATTACTCTTAATTGTGTATTGAATTTTAAGGGTAAAATATCTTCGTCATTCTACCAGAGTTAGCTACTCTCGAACATGCACCATACCTTTAAAACGTGGACGAACCGCAACGACGTTCCTCTGTCGAATTTCACGTTAGGAATCTGTGCACTGACTTCGAAGTGCCGCCGCAAAACCGCCTTTTAAACCCCAAAATTCTATCAAGCCGTCAGATTTTAATTAAGTGATCACTTTCCGGACTTATTTTTCTCTTCTTATCAATGAATCGATACATCTGACATAATCGACCCTTCATTTCAACCGTTCGTTCGAAATCCATTCTTTTTAATTTCGCTTTAGAAAAAAATCTGACATTAAATCCATATCTTCATGTAAAATACATCTGTTCTATCTGATCATTAACCCTCGTTAAAATGAATATAATATTATTTTGACTTTTTAAACTAGAGAATATCGGTACATTGTACGAATAACTATCGCATAGTTCTGTAGAGAACTGTATTTTGAGGAGCATGTGTTCTAATCCTACTGCAGCACAAACTGTCAAGGAATATCTTGATTATAGAGGTACATGCATGTAGTTTGTTTTCGTTGTGTGTTGATAGGCTAAATCAACCTCGGTCCTTCCATCGATACGCCATGATACTATTTCTCATATATTTCATACATGGTTTTCCAGTAGGCCTAAGCATTGCGAACAATTGTGAGGGAGCGTGCACGCGGACTATGGGGTCAAGGTTGAGTAAAGTAATATAAGTCAGGATGCCGAAATCTTCCCAGGGAGTTGGAAAAGAACTAAGCTTGAAAAGGCCCATCAATAATGATGAAATAGTTTTAACTAGTTTCAATCTTCCTGACAAAATAGCTTTTCCGTGAAACGATTAATTTATTTTAGGCTGAGATAATTTATCTGGTCAATACTTTTAATATTCGAAACATTTGAAGCACTGTCGGAGTCAACTTACAATTTGACAAATGACAATTTCGTGATAAAGACGGTGAAAGCGACTCTCGTGCATAAATCATTGATCCTCAAATCCATTCATCATAAGAATCAATATCTCATTTTTATTAGTAAATGATAACAAACGTATGGTAGACTATTAAGTGGTTACAGCTCGTACCGGTAACTAAGATCGATGGTGTATTATACTCGTCAAATGACAGGCGAGGGCGCCCTACCCCCTCTAACAGCTCCCTCTTTGGTCGAAATACATGACAGGCAGTTTAACACTAATTGTGTGACTCTGGTTAGCTAGATACACAAGGGAGTTTATTCCTGAAGTGGCTGTTCTTAGTCTGGAAACCAGTCGTCTTCTTCTAATCTCAATGAGAACACGCGGAGTTGTGCCGTTGCTGCATGCCACACGTCTAACATCAAAAGTACACCAAACAATAAATAAATCCCATCCGCAAACTTGGTATACTTCTATACGAACATCGCTATGATTTATTGCACAATAACTGACACCCATTAATTTAGTATCGTTTCGCACATCAAGTGACAGTTCAGTACATCTGCTATAATTACAATACATTATTATAATTACAAGAACCACTATGTACGACTGTTATGTACAAGCCCTTTTATGGCAGTTTCTAAACGGTGGATACACATATTAACTGATTACATTTTGATCATCATCATTTGGGATGCTCGCCATTTAGTTTAATTTGTGTGTTGCGCAGTTTTCTTGTGTCCCTACCCAGATAAAAATGCTCGTACTTGCATGCTCCCCTCATACACTCATTATTCAGTCTTTTTTTTTCATGATAATAATACTGCTGTTCACCATGCTCGTCTAGTTTCCCTCCTGTCATCATCTATATTGTACATACATAGCCTTTTTTGTCTATAAGTTGTGCTGCGTTATTTGTTTAGATGTTATCTGTTTTGTGTTTCTGGTTTTTCGATTTGTCTTTGTATTTTTTTATATATATATCGTCGCGTCAGTGCAGCAAGGTCGTAACTCCATTCTGCAACAAAGCCGTATCTCGCGCGAATACTCTCCGTGCACTGAACAGGGTCGTATCTCGACGTCCATTGACTTTGCGTGTACATCCGGGTTATTTTAAGCGAGAAACGAACTTTTGACATTCTAAAACTCGCGTTTTGCGTCGTTCATGCCATTTTAGGAGATACGACCTTGTTGCACTGGCGCGACGATAGGTAATGTTGAGGTCAAATAAATAATACTGAAAATCACAAAGTGCGAGAATACAACATTAACAGTGCTCCTATGACTCTTACAGTAATACCAAATTACACTCATTAATGAAGTGCATATTCAGACAAATTTGATACACACGATGACATGTATTTAAAATAAGTGAAATATAATTGTTTTTAAGTAATTGGTACACTGTACATTGTTTTAAAATCTCGCAATTGAATAAAAAGTGATGGTATGCAATCACTTCACACTCGGGCCCCCTTGAATGGCGGCACCTGTTGTTCCAAGCATTTGCCCAGCCTGATAGATTATCTGACAATAGCTAGCACAACGCTTTCGCCATTGGAGGGGGCCTCTGTGATACCGTTCTCAGAATAGTATATTCTTGTATCTGTATAGGCTTTTGCTTCTATACAGCCTGTTGTAAAGCTAGTGACGATAACCAAAGATATCTGAATATAAATATTGACAATATGTACACCTAATATTATATTTTGTTATAACATTGAAGAAAATGTGAAATTTCGACAACAAATACTGTGTTAACACAAATACACGGCGCTAACAGGGGTGTGAGTGGCCACTGATAAAAATAGCTGAAAACAGCTGAAAAGGGTGTAAAAAACCTGAACTTTGGAAATCTCCTATACTTTTGTACACAGCAAGTGAGGAAAAAAGCTGAAAAAGGGTGAAATCCAACACACAAAAAAGCTGAAATCAGCTTTAAAGCTGAGATTTCACACCCCTGGCTAAAACACTTTCAATTTTCAATAAATATCTGTAGTATAATAAAATATTATTAGTATTATCAATATCAATAAATATCGCGTAAATACATCACATTTCAAATTGTACTTAATCTGGATACTGGTATGGGAGATACAACGTATACTACCGATAATAAGATTAGTTTATAAAGTTTCATTTTTCTCTTTTCAAAGTGTCGAAATATATTGCAGTTGCTTAACTTTAATTTCAAACCAAAAGATCCTCCTTGTTAAACACTAAATTTACACCATCATATTAACAAAATTACTCAAGACTTACTAATATGACAGAACATGTTGTTTAACATCTACTGAGTAAATAAGTAAATTGCGAAAAAAAGTCGGACAATATTTTTTTCACAAAAGTTACCGTTCCCCCACAACCCATAACCTGGACACCAATACCTAAACTGTTCTATGCGGTCCTCATAAAGATAGCAAATGGTACCTTATAGTTACACACCGTACTGTCAAACGGGTTCCGCACATTAACTGTGTCAAAAAGTTAAACAGTTATCCTTTAAAAAATGCAGATTATGTGGTCCTCATGAAAATATTGAATTGCTCAGAATATTATCCGATGCTGTCATATGGGATGCACATAATGAATCCACAATATGCACAATAGTTTCATTCGGATACGAGTTCCTTACAATTCCCTGTACCCCGACCCATAATCTTGGATCGAGATTGTGCAGGCCCAGATGTGACCTTAAGTTCCTTTTACAGTTCAAAGTGGGCACACTGTCCCTGCTCAGAGAAGTCAACAGAGCTTACCTCGTTGCTCGACGCGTCGTTGAGTTGGCAGGTCTTGGCCGGACCTCCCTGCCAGAGATTGAAGGAGCGGCATCGGGGCTCGGCCCAGCAGGCCTGGCCACACTCGAGTACGCCCTGGACCGTCAGGTTCTTGATCTCATGACCGTGCAGACACCGCCGTACCACGCGGCCGTCAGTTCCCAGCGATGCGCAGTAAGCCGGTACACCACGCGGCTCGGGCATTTCGCACATCACAAATTTACGCGAACTGCAGTCGGAAAATGCCAAAGTGCCGCGTTTACCTCCACGCTTGAAAAGGCAATCTCCCTTCCGATCATTTTTCGCCAAAAGTTTGGCAAATTGTTCTTCCGAGTTGGCCATGACGTCGGTCGCATTTCGTCCGCCAAGGCATTTCAGTTCTTGATTCCTAAATTCACAGCCGATCCATAGGCCTAGTGCTTTTGATTGACTCGTGTTGAACTTCATGTTACGCAGTGCCATGATGAACTCTTGTTCTTCTGGTGTGTTTTCCACTATCAGTCCACCCCCTGGACGCTGACAGGCTGTCACAGCTTCAAACCAGGTCAGCCTCTGCTTCAGCGTGGTGTAACACGAGTAACGCCAATTGTGCCAACCTTGTGGACACGCAGCCGCAGCAAGTAGCAAGGTGTTGACGCTTGTGAATATAAGTAACAGCAACGCCAAGAGATCTTGCATTTTTAAAAGTTGATCGTTGCTGAACTGCGTTTACAGAAAAAGGTTTCAAGTCAGAGTTACAGCAACCGTTAGGTGAAGTCTTGTGTCAAGATCAACCGTTTCCTGGGCAATTAATAGTTAAAGAAACAGACTTTCTGTTCAGTTCATTTACTGACGGGTGCTTCGTTGCAGTCCACGTGTACTTACAAACTCCAGTATATGGATTGAATCCTGAATCTTCTACAAAAGATCTAACAGGCTAAAGATCTGATCAGTGTAGATCTGAGATTTGATAACTCACCGCGAATGCTTCTGTTCTTTGCCGAAGTAAGCGAACAAAAGCGATACCTTATTAGTTATCGGGCTTGGTGGAATGGCGTTAAATGAGGGCAGATACTCAACTGGTTGCTGCTATGTTGCGAAGCTTGACTGATCCCGACTGCTTATGGCGTTTGATGTTGAAGAGGGTTACTAACTATCCAGCTTTCAATTAAGGCTCGAAAGGTAAACAGCGAACGATGGATGTCAAGAATCTGACTGGCAACTCTGTCAACAATAACTAATATCAATCTCAAAGCTTATATCCCACTTGACCTGATCTTACTCGAACTGCTGAAATAATTGGCATTTAATTAACTGCAACTCGCAACGACATTGCTTATAAGCCCTATAGGGTCCAACTAATTATCAAAACAGATCAGTGTCAGTTTCTGGCAGCAATGGCCGTGGAACGCCTATCACCTCTTGGAGAGACCTTTTGTGTCGCAAGGTTGCCTTTCGCGATGTAATTGAGCTGTCAGTTTTACGTTTTCAATGCAGGTGCCATAATTTTGTTTACAAGACCCAAAACACAACACCTAAACTTCAAATCTATCAGCTATTCAGTTATCGGCGTGAGCTGCTCCTGCTTGTCTTCTATCTGTCTCTCTCGTCGACCTGGAATGATTTTTGTTTTCATTTCTCAATTTGATTAAAAAAACTCCGTGCGTAAAACAGTAACTTATTTTACGATGCTTCAACTAATTCTGCTGCTGATAATGAAGTCGATGTCAATGTTCCATTCAAGGTTTCCAGATACGAATGACAGATGCGTAGTTAAAGAAAACAGTTGGTAGGTTTCCAAAGAGATTAAGTATCGATTAGATTTAATGTCTGATGTGCATAATTATCCTATTGTCTTTTCTTGCGCGTATAAAGTTGGCAGTTTTACATTCCAGCTTTAATTATTACAGGTCGAAGAACAAACACATTGCCTCTTCTGCAAAATCGCCCGAATCGACTTCCTTGCTTGTCGCGTCGTTGAGTTGGCAAATCTTGGCCGGGCTTCCCTGCCAGAGATTGAAGGATTGGCAACGGGGTTCGGCCCAGCAGGCCTGGCCGCACTCTATGACTCCCCAGACCGTCAGGTTCTTGATATCATGCCCGAGCAGACACCGACGTTCCACGCGGCCGTCATCTCCCAGGGACACGCAGTAACTTGGTGGGACAACGCGTGGCATTTCGCACATCACAAGCAGACTTTCATCGCAGTAAGTCAAGAAAAGGTTCCCGGCACCACGTCCACCCTTTCTAAGGCAGTATTTGCCGGATGTAGTAGCATTAACGGTTATCGAACCCCAGTTGATGTACACGCTGTTTGCGCTCTGACCGACACACCTTAGTTTCCAGTCGACAAAGTCACAACCGATCCAAAGCTTCCTGACTTCGTACTCACTGAACAGTTTGTCACGAAGAGCCATGATGAACTCGTGTTCCTCCCTGGAGTTGGGCACGATCAGACCGCCCCCTGGAAACTGCTGACACGCCTCCAAAGCTCCAGACCAGCTGAGGCTTTGTGCCATTCGATTGTAACACGAGTCACGCCAATTGTACCAGCCTGGCGGGCACTTGGCACTGGCGAAAATAACCACACAAGACTGGATAACAATCGTTAATTTGGCAAAGCGTGCCATTTCAAAATCAGTGTTCTACTTTGCTTCGTTGACACGAAAATGCTAATCGAGTTCAAACAAGCTAGACCGTGGTCCGTGGGCCTCGTTCACCAAGTCTCAACTGTAGTCCAGCCGGAGATTTAAAAAACCTCTTGAGCACAATTATCGTCAATACGAATTGAAAACAAACATGGAATACAAAGCAGTCCACACAACGTATTATGCTTTTACGACTCCTAATACCGTACTTCACTGTCAACAAGGACACTTATATACAAGCATTTGCTAATAAGCGTAATTGAGCGAAACCGTTATCCTTTATTCAAGGAAATACTAATTAGTTCATTAAAAAAAAACAAGCTAAACCCAAAAGAGAAAGTAATTACGAAAGATAGGCCTATAAGAGCCGTTAGGTTTTAAAAAATTAAAATTGCAACTAATGTCATAATTGGTACCCCTGAAGCGGAACCTCTGCTTGATCGTCCTCCAAACCATCGTTGCTGCGGTAAGTGCATGAACTAATCATAACACGAGCTGTGTAAATATGGATCCGTGATCGTGGTACCACGGGTTTTGATCAGCCAATGATAGAACAAAAAATAAAGGCGGAGCAAGTGGCTTTTGCGTACGATATAGGTACGGTGTATGCCTAATCCTTGTTAAATTGTACTATCAAATAAGGTTTTGCCTGTCACCGACGTTTTGCCTTTCACTCTGTGTGTTACCTCCCGAGTGAAAGTTGGGGGGGGGGGGACAGTGTAACACACTGAGTATACAGTGTTTATACGTCGGTGAAGGTCAAAACGTTATTTGATTAATCGCCCCGAAGCAAAAATTCCATCTTATAAATTGTACTTCTTCTGTAAAAAATGACATTGATCCCCATTAGGCCTAACTGCATACCATTATGGGAGCCTCCCTAATGGTCTGCAGTTAGGCCTATACTGGCTCTCATTCGGCGATGACGTTGCTGCCATACTAGCGGCCTTTCAGATTGATTGGACTGCTCTCTTCACTGCGTTTACGACTTCTCTGCGTGTAGACCAGCGCCAGAAGAGCCGCCTAACGAGCACGTTGACCACACTCATCAGCACAAAAGCTAGCGTGTAGCTACCTAGGGTGTCGTAGATTAGCCCTGTGGGCAATAACAAAAACAACATCAGGGAGTTGCTAAGCACGGTAATTTGCTTAGCGCAAAACAAATTGCTTAGCAGAAACATGTCACCAGCTAAAAAGCCTTGCAATATAATCGCTTGTGGTTGGTTTGGTGCATATTTTTGCCTATCAAATACCTTTCTTTGTGATTTTTTGGACAACATGTGCGGTACTTTGTTCAGTTCAAATGATGCATTTACTGTAAAAGCTTTGAAAAATAACATTGATTTCCATTATGCAGCTAACTAATTAATTATTGCATCAACATTTCACAAAATGGTTGATGAAACGGTTGCATATTGATATGGCGTTTATTATGGAAAATAATGAAGTTATCTTTCTGGAAAATACTCAACTTTTGCCGCATGTATTATAGATTTTTGACTTTTGGTGAATGTGCGGCTGAATCCGCGGATAGCTGAATAGGCGACCAGAAATCCGGCCGAATCCGTTTGAAAGCTCACGCACACGCGTCACGACGTTTCAAACTCACGCACACACAGTTTCAAACTCACACCAGAGTTGTAACGAGTCACTGATTTTTGTGACTCGAGTCGAGTCGAGTCATTTTAAAGAAGTGACTCGAGTCGAGTCGAGTCATTAGGTCAACAAGGTCGAGTCGAGTCGAGTCGAGTCACAGTGTGTGGTCGAGTCGAGTCGAGTCGAGTCAAGTATTTAGCTCGAGTCAATTCGAGTCAAAAATATTTGAACACTATATAATAAATTACAATAAAAAGCAACAAACACAAGAGAGAAAGAATACAAGGCACCAGTCTATTACGAAAATCCAAAGACATAAAGTATGCTGTATGGTACCCAACCAACAGTTTCCATTGCTAGCTCACGTCACAGATAAGAAGATGTGAAACTTCGGTCTTATAACTGGTTTGGCTTCGGGTCTAGATTTTGTTGTTCGCTGATCGCTGACAACGTCAAAACCTAATTACATTATACAAAACTGTTTCTGATTATTTAAAGGTGGTCCCATCCGTATCCATTTTTTGTGTGTGTGAAATCGGGACATAAATTTAGCCAGCGTTCCACCAAGAGCTTTATAAGAAATTGCCCGAAACCAATGATGAAACCACGGATTGAGAAATGCGTTTTAAGTCTGGTTCCGGATTTAGCATTACATGCTATAGAACCACAAGGTGGGAGTCCGCGACACGGTGTATGTTTGTTGTATCATTATAGAGAAAGGAAAACAGACGGCCGCTGTATATGAACGTACATAATTCGCGAACATAACGTGACGTGAACAAAAACTGGCAACGCGAACGGCGCGGCGTAAGCCATTGCAAATATTTTTCGCAAGTAAGTTTTGCTTTTATTTTTGGGACTCGAGTCTTATTAGCCTTCCTCGAGTCGAGTCGAGTCATTCTGATGAGGGACTCGAGTCGAGTCGAGTCATTTGCTCGCAGTGACTCGAGTCGAGTCGAGTCATTTACCTGTCTGGACTCGAGTCGAGTCGAGTCACCAAAAAATGTGACTCGAGTCGGACTCGAGTCGAGTCATTGACTCGAGTCATTACAACTCTGACTCACACACACGCACTCGAACGTTTCAAACTCACGCACACGACATTTGCCCGTCCGTTTTAGAACACCATACCAACCACTTGTCACTTTTGAATCGTATATAAAGCTAAACCCGTATTAAAGTTACTTTTCATAAATATATGAAACAGTTTACCCATTTCTCTGTTGGTTGAGAGCCCGTCACGTGGTAAATTTGAAGCTCCCGGCGTTTATGGGTGCAGACCAGTAAATCGGTCCGAAATTGCCTGCGCCGGCCAAATCACGATTTGCATGCCCTCAAAATCTTCGGTATTTAAGCATGCTGTGGGCCATGAACTTGAGGGTTTGTAAAAAAATATGGGTGGAAACCGTGCACAGGACTTGGAGCTTGCAGTTCTGTGTAATTTTGATGTAATTTGGACCCTAAAAGCGCTCTACTTTGCAATGGAGTGTAGGCATCGTTTTTCAAAATGGCGATGGGCTTCAGGACTATTTTCAGGGGTGATCATCTTCAGATGGAAATTTCTCCTAAAAGTCATCAGTTGACCCCCCGAAAATTGAAAAGAAAATGAAAGATGATGAAATAAGTTTTAATTTGATGTGTGTCTCGAACACCTTGGAGAGTTGTGAGTATTTTTCCCGAATTTTTGAAGTGGGAGCATTTACCATTGGGGTCAATGGAAGTTTATTTACTGGTCTGCTACCTTATGTATGATCACACTTATTGAATAATTTGTACCCGTGCTTAAGAGCGCCACCAAGCGACGAACAGAGCGCGTGGCGCGCCGTATTCAAGTCATCAATGTCTTGTACCTGTACTTCAACCTTTGCTTACGCTATTAAAAATTAAGGCGAAGCTAACTAAATCGTGCACCGCACGAATGCAATCAAGCGCTTGATTGACATGAATAATGTTCATTTCCGCATGGGTGAATGCACGATTTTTGGTTTGTTTTGACGTTTAGTCTGATGATGTCCTTTGATCACCAAAACAAGTACACTTTTATGTTTATAGAACTTGCAGTGAGATGCGTTGACAGTTCTCCAGAATGGTGTTTACTGTGATTGAAAAAAGGAACCGAGTTGACAAAAATGACATGACAACTTACGACCAACAACAATACAACGTCAACATGATAAACATTCTCAATCGCAATCTAGCTTTTATATGAAAGTTGAAAGCCCAGCGCAAAATGCAAATCGGATTTCCACATGTAGCTAAGTATAAGTACATATGCCAAATTTCCAATGAATATTTTGTGCTGGGGTTTCCCAAGCTAAATGACATCATGACAAATTTTAAACAAATGTGTGTGTGTCTTCGGGTTTTTTTGTAGGGCCCACACAACCCACTGAGTCAAAATGTCAGAGGTGTTGATAACGCTTCGCAACTACTGCGATCAACTGGACTCCGACAAAGTAACTGAAAGAAAGGTAACAAAGTGATGCATGGTAATTTTTGTATCATTTTGATAATAGTTTTTCTTCTTGTGATGTGATATTAGGAATTGTACAAATCTCTTTATAAATATAAAAGGAAACACCAAAGAAAGTCACGTTATTTTCTCAGCATACAATAAAAATCTAAATTAATAGGAAGTTGTAATATGCCTACTCGCTTTTTAAACGTTCATTCAAAAAGCAATCTAGTGCATGAAATGCTTGCTCATTAAATTAACAGTTTAATACTTGTCAATCTTCCTAAGTCTTGGATTAGCACTGCATTTCTTTTTTAGTTATTGCCAGACTGAAAACCCAAACTTAAACATTAGGGGCCTAATTGAGAAAAATGCAACCAAAGAAATATGAACAAATTTAGATTAGAAGCCGTTTAGAACTTCATCATATTATCCAAATATTGAGTTTAGAAATTTGACCTGTTTCATATAACTTTTGGATTGTTTTGAAACCTTAATTTCCATCAGAAGCGCATCGAGTCCCTGAAAAGGGAGTTGAATCGACCATTGGTGCAGCGTCAGTTGGACCACAACAGCGATGGGGGGCGGGGCTTCACGTGGAACTCCGCCTTCAAGGCGGTGAGCGCTTACATGCTGAAGGAGGCGGAGTATCTCAAGAAGAACAAAGGAGGTGTGTAGTCCCCTGAGTTGTGTGGCCCCTCCTACTCAATCATACAGTACGCATTGACCAATCAGATCACAACCAATAACAATTTTGGTCAGGTGACCACAATAGAGCTTATGCATATTCATTATTAACAATGAATGCACAGAAAGGTTCACACATTACATACCCCAGAAAAGAAACAAAGGCATTGCCTTTTAAGATGGCTGGTCCGCATACGTTCTGTAGCTTGGGCTAACTTGGTCACAAACACTGTGATAAATGAACACAAACCAAAAGTGGGCGTGGCTGATCTGTAACCCTTCTTTTATTCTACAGCCTAAGTTTAACCCATAAGTACCTAAAAGTGGTGGGCAGCCGTGTTAGTCACACAAAATCAAATAAAAGTCAGGTAGCACATAAATGATTAACTAGAGAATAGAATGGACATGAGCTTTTGTATCTACAACTACTTTATCAGATGCACAAGTACCTATACTACATTGTATTACATTGAACAGGGTGAGTAAAAAAAAAGAAACCCAAATGGCAGGACCATTTTCTTAATAAACTTCTGCGTCTAGCACTTCCAATATTTAGGACATAAAAGCCCAATTAATAAGCTTTCTTTTAGTACAGGAATCATTCAAATCACTCATGTACTTTTCAAGTTACAGAATTTTAAACACAACCACCGTTTTAAAGTTCTGTCCACGGATCACAAAAAAAGGTGTGTGTTCTTTCAGCAAAACGAAAACAATTCACACAAATCCCTATGTGAATTGTAGCGAAAAATCCATAAAACTATACACTGTTGGGGCGGTTTTGGGCAGTACAGGGAATAACAGGCAGGGCAGTTCTGGGCGGCTTTGGGCGGCTTTGTGCGATACATGCTTTAATGGGATAATCCGTGTCTTTGCTACATTCCGCAGCCTGAGTTTTCGATATACCCTCACTAAGTTCAAAAGCATAGTTGGATCTGTGATCTTATTTTGTTTTGCAGTCTCCAGCACAAGCACCAGCATCAGGGATCGCAAAAAACAAGAAGTGGGGGCAGTCTTCAAGTGGTTCGTCCGCGTTGCAAACCAACGTATGTTACCATCTCTAACAAACTCGCAAAGATTTCTGTAAACTATTCCTTGTCGCCAGAATATATCTTTTATGAAAATACTGAGTATGATTGTCGCAAGTGAAAAATGATGTAGTATAGTTTGATTGGTTGTTTGTTTAACCTCGTCCTATTTTCATGAAATTTCTGAGCAGATTTTTACAAAACATTATACTTTGGCTGGTAAAACCTGGAAATATATTTTCTTACAGGCGGTGAGTGTCTGAAGTGCAACAGTGTGGTTCAGCATATTCTTGAGTTGATGAAAGACGAGTTTACGGCCAGCGCGTTTGGCGTCGACTGCTGCAGCGTGCTACAGAAGGACCTGCTGCGAAGTCGCAAGTACTACTGCGAGTTGCCGCAGTCAGCCTGGCACGGTACGTCATGTAGAATATCTAATCATCTTTTTAGCCGAGTACAAATCTAGTGGCCTGAGATGAATGGAATTATTACCCCTGCCCATCAGGCGATCAATTACTCCTAAAGACAAGGGGCCATTTTCCTGGAGTTGTCAAGTACAGAATTGTGCTTACTACAAAATAGATTTGCTTTGTCAAAACTTGTTACCAGCCAAAATGTCATGTAATTGCATAGTATTTGACTGGTACCCTGCTCATTTTTGCTTAAGCACATATATTTTTGCTTAGCACCAAGTGCCACAAAATTGGACTTCTTTTTTATTTTTACAAATTTTTACAAGAGAGGAATATAAAGAATTTTTGACAGCCAAATTTTATAATATTTTGAAGAATTTTTACTTTTTCCTTACAGAACTTTTGATCCAGTTCTGCAAGGCCTTGCACAATCCGAGTTCGGGACTCAGTCAGGATCTTCTGTCACGAATCGTCAGATCCATCTTAGCCGGTGCCACGGTGCAGAGTACCGTCCGTCGTTCGTCAATGCTGAACTTCTTCACTCGCATGGTCAGCAAACTGAGGTAAAATATTCCAGGCGTTGCGGGCTCAGATATCATTGTGATCTCTTTTGTTTATCCCAAATTTCAAATTCATGCTCGCATCTTTTTTTTTGTTTTTCAAAAGATTGGAACGGAGTGCTACGGTGATAGAGAATATTTTGGCGGCGCTGAACACGTTCTGTCTGACCGTGGCCAGTGATTGTCGCAAACAGCTCTGCAAACTCGGCGAGGAGTCCCTGAGCAACCTGATGCACGTGTGGAGAAACAACTCGGCTGCACCTGTCAAGGTTTATACATCTTATTGTCTTCTCCGAAATGATCACAAGACTGTCAAACTTGCAAAACACTACCATCTTGAGACAGAAGTGCAAGCTGTTCTTCAGTGAAAACACTTCAAAAATGTTATTTCTTAGAAACACTTCTAAGCATGTTGGATCTATGAAGTACCGTTTAGAAATTTAACTTATGATCATTATTTATTATTACTATTTATTTCTTCAAGTGAAACCAAGGAATCCTAAAAAGCGCCGCAGGCATTGTAGCTCGCTAGTCTGAAGAAACCTGTAGAGAGGAGACAATGAGAAGAAATTACAGTTTTGGAAGTGGGAGCAAAACCCCAGAAGAATATTCTGGGGGAAAACCCACGGAATCAGGCAAGGACTGAAAACCCAATCCACATGTGGACCAGGGCAGGAATCTAACCCTGGTCACAGCGGTGGAAGGCGGGGAAAGAACGGCTGCACCAACCTGACTCTCCAGTTTCTTTGGTTGAACAATTTTTTTACGTTGAACAAAAGTTGAGTGCAATTGGATTCGAACCTTCTACCGCCAGAAAAAAAAAAAAATTTGGATACAATTTTCTTTCATGCGCCAGCTTTGGCCTGGCTTGTTAATGGTTGGAATTTTCAATTTTTTGGGCCGGGACTAGACTGAACAGCTTTTGTTTTTGTTAGGATTGTTATTTGAATTTCTTTTTGTTTGTTTGTGATTAAACAGGATGAGGTTATTGATTTCTTGCGGCTTCAGATGAGGCTGCACCACCCCCAGGGGGTCCTGAAGGAGGGCCATGGGGCGTATGCAGCTGACCTCACTGTCTGGAAGGTACATCTGAATAAACGGGCGCCCTGACCTAATTGATATCAGAAGATTTGCGAACATAATCCTCTGCTCGCACTGTTAATCACATTTGATTTCCCAACCTAAAATATTCACTCAGTCTCTTATGTCTGCCCGCTCTAACTTTTAATCAGACATAACCGCAGAGACTAATTCATGTTTAAAATTCACTTTAACCCTAACTCCCCAGCATAATTTACTAGGAACTGTACCCATTCAGGCAAATTCCACGACCCACATGGGAAATCGTACTCGCACACTGTTGGACTTAGTTTCTGGAGGTATGCCAAACCCAATGCAAAAGACCATCAGTTTAGGGGTACTGTACCTATCCCAACAGATTTAAACAAAACCTGCTGTTGGGCTTTGATGGTTGAGTTCGGTTAGGGTTGAGCTATAGAAGTCACCAGAGAAGAAGTGTAACTGAATGCGATAGTGCCATCATTTTCATAAACTTTAGAGCTCCTAGTTTTCATTGACTGTTATTTTCTCTCCCGTGTGAGGTGAATCAAAGCTCAGCTCACAGAGAAACAAGTTGTTAGAAAGCTGGTAAGCTGTTCTTGCGCAATATAAAATGGGTTAAAATTAATGACGGATACATTGAAATTCAACCTTTTCAGAGCCACTTGCAGCAACTTTACGAGCTGATGTATGATGAATGGAAGCAGGCTGGTACCCGAATGAAACTGAAAGGCACGGGGTAAGTTCAAAAGAATGTAAGGATATGTCCGAATTATTTGTCTACGGCTTGAATTTACACACGTGTCTATGGTAGCGGCTGCAGCCACTTGCCATAGACTCGCGTGTAATTTGAAGCCGTAGCCATGTCATTTGGACAGGGCCTATGATTCTAGAATCTTATTGTTAATTGTTGATTTTTATCTTCGGTAATGTAATGTTGTTAGTCTTCACTCTTGTGGAAAAATCGTCGGAAGCTTATTGAGGTTAACTTCAAAACCAGGTATTTACGCTCGATGGTTTTTAATACTTTATCTTTATTTAGAAGCCGAGAAATCGTCTTCAAGGCGGCCTTAGTGGATTTAGCTGCAGATGTCTGTCGTCAGGTAAGACAACAAAATAATTGTGAACAAACAAGAACAGTAGAACTCAGCAAACACAGTGGACTCCACTAGCGAGACAATGTTCAGTAAAATGGAATTTAGATTTATGTTTTGGCTTTCAGTGTAATTATACGTAACATTTGATAGTCAAGGTGAATGCTCGTTGTCGCCAAACGCTCAGTAAAGCAGTATTCGTTATAGTGGCATTTTAATGTAGTATTTTTCCCTTCGCAGATTTGACTCAAAGTGATGTTATATTCTCCATTTTTTTTAAAGGTTTTCTCTGAAAACTACTCTTCGATCGAAGTTAGCCAAGTTATTCCTGAGTCCAGCCAATCATCAAGCAGCTCCCGCCCTTTTCCTCAGGGTGGGGGCGGGGCCAAACGTCGCAAGGTTGAACCAGGTTGGTCGATGCTACGCGACACAGTGGCCACGCTTGGACAGAGCGCTAATGTTACGCCATGGTATGCCTCTCTTAATTTTTTGGCCTGACGTCACAACTTTTCGTAACTAACTGTAATGTGAAATTGGTATTTAGCTGTAAAATTTTAAAAACCGAATAATTTAACTCAAACACTGCTGTGATGAATGACAAGTCTTTTTTTGGGGGGGGGCAGATTTCGTCAAAATCTAATTTGTTTCTGTTTATTTTCTTATCCAGGCTCCAACTCATGAGGGCGCTCTTGCACAAGTACCCCACCAGCCTATCGGAGGACCAACTTCTTCCATTAGTGTCGACACTGCAACAAGTACAGGCCGAAACAAAACGGTATATCTGAAAAACTAAGTGACATAAATCAACACTTATTTACTTGAATTTTTATGATTTTAACTTTACTTAATTTTCGCCACTTCTGATTAATTTCCAGAGCCGAGATACAGACCTGGATTTTGCAGACACTGCAGGCATTAGTCATGTGCCAGTGCGAACGCAGGAATTTGCCCACTGGAATGAGAATGGCGTTGCACACAGAATGGACAAAAGTCTGGTCGTGTGTCATTCGGTAAGGACATAAAGTACGATTCTTTAAAAAAATTCAAAAAGTGTTTTAGAAATTAAAAAGTTAGCTTTCTGTGAGTCCTCGTTTTATGTTTTTAGTAAAGATACGTCTTTCAAATTGATGTAAATTTGCAATTTTTTGATATCTTGAAGAACCATCAGCCTGCATACTGCTGAGTCTGACGGATTTGACCTTTTGACCTGCCTGTTGCATCATGGGATTGCCAACCCAGATAGGGAACATTGGCGTCTGTTCATGCCAGATTCGACACCACCGACAAGGTACTGTGTTTTCTTGATTGAAAACAATTTCTTCATTTTTTTTATCATTTTCTTCTTAAAAATTAGATCAAGAGTCATTACTCTTCCATTTTTTTCTTCAGGAATTCAGTCCAGTTTTTAGCAACGTATCTCAAGCACCATTCGCTACCAGAGAACCACATTTGCAAGGGCAGTGGGATACTAGTCTCTGGATCAGCCGTCACAAAGGGTAACTACTCCCTGAGACACCAGCTACTAAGCTGGCTGCTACCAACAGAGGAACAAGATGAGCCTGGAGAGAGACTACAACTTGTAAAGCTTCTAAAGTGGTAAGAATTTTCCTTTAACAAGTATTTATGTTCTTGTTATAAAAAGTACCTATGTCTACATTAGGCCCAAAAAAAAAAGTCTCCGGTTTCTGGTATGGAGCTTGCCAAAAAAGTGGTGCGACGCGGCTTTTTTTTTTTTAACCTGATTTTTTTTGCTTCAAATGCCGGCTGATGACTGCAAATGGTGCCCGACTAAACTTAGTGCAAATATATGGGAGTCCAGAGAGGCCACATAAAGCTTATTCTCGACCATAACCCAATCTAAAAACACGATAAAATTGTACAGCAGCAGGATTCCAGTCAAACCAGTGAGTTTGGCGGTTTTGAGACATCATCTTTCATTGAAAAAAAACTTTTTCATTTTGCCAATGCGCATGGCTACGGCGACCTTACCGTTGTTTTTTTCAGGATTATTTTTTGTGAATTTAAATTGCCATTAAAATTGGAATTTCTTGTTTAATTTTCAGTCTTCCAACAACTCTGGTAGCCCATGTTTTGGGTGCCCTCACCCAACGCACCACCCAGAGCGTACCCTGTGTCACAACCCACACCAGACCCCCCACTGCTACCCCTACAAAGACCGAGAGAACACTTCAAGAAGCGGAGACATTGTACCTCCGGTCTTCCTTTGATTCCTCGGAAGCCAAACCGTTGGAGGGCATGAGTGACGTCGGAAGATCTGTCGTTGGGTCGTCCAGCGTTGTGTCAAGCGTGAAGCAAAGCCTCATGCAAGGACTGGAGAAAGTCGGGGTGCAGGTCTTGGACTTTTCAAGCAGTGAGGCAAGTTTTGGAAAAATGTTGATTTTGTTTATACCCCAAAATGACACGATTGATTATGTTGTTGGAAGGGGAGAAACTTATCCTTTGAATGAACAAATTTTATTTTTGGCTATATACTGCAGGCATCGTGTGTGGAGGCATTGATCCACTACGCCAGTCTACTGTGCAAGACGCTAGCGGTGTTACTTGAGTTGGGCGTTCTCTCGGAACGAGAGATTGGGCAGTCAAAACTCACAGAAAGTTTAAAGGTAAGCTTCGTTTCATCTGCTGTAGCTTGGTGGTCGAGTGGTAAGACATCTACACTAGCAAGAAGGAGGTTGGGGGTTCGAGTCTCACCCGAGTCAGATTCTGATATTTGCTTACAGCCCTCGGACAACACTAAGTGGCTGTACGGTATAAACAAAATTACAACAGTGATGGGCAAAACCCAATGTTGAATAAAAATGTGAAATTTTATTTGTTTTTCTTCCCACAACAGACACTATTGAAAAGGGTCACCACGGCTCTCCGAACCCTCTGGCACAAGAGCGACGCAACGACCGATGCAAAGATCAGACTCCAATCCCTCTCATCTCTCATCACAGCCCTGGACGGGATGCTAACCTGGAACCACTCGTTTGCCAGTCAGGTGGCTGAGGGGTCAGTGAGCTGGCTGGCTGAAACATGCAGGGCCATCACGTCAAATGAGCTGTTGGATACGCTGTTTGAAATCATCCAGAAAAAGGTACTTTCTTAATCAAATAATGTTTGTCTGATCGGCTGAATGCCATTAGAAGTAAATGCCATTCGAATGCACCAGTAAAGAGTCGTGTAAAATTGTAAATTTCCCCACTTTCAGTGCGACTGTTAAATATTAGAATTTTATTTTTAAAAATGAATGAAATGTATTTCGAAATTTTGCAACCGTCGTCCAAATTAAAAAAAAAATTATATTCTGATATTTCATCATAGGTGATTGAAATAAAGTTTAGTTTTTGTACATTAAGATTTACACATATATGTCTAGCAGAAGTTGGAGTTAAATGTGCGTTGTCGTCAAGTTTGGGAAAAGCTCCAATTTGTTGACAGAAAGTTAAGGGAAGAGATATAAAATGCTTTCTTCTCGTTTTTGAAAAGGGGAACAGCAGTACATCAAGTAAAAGCACTACATCCAGAACACCTGCCAAAGATCCGTTTGACGACGAACGTATGGATACGGAGTTTGACGACGAATTTGACGGAAACGGCAAGGATGATTTCGACGAGAACAGTAACCTTGCCGACGACAGCTCGGGTCACAAAGGTGAGATGACATACAGTGTCGAGTATAGCAGAGTATTCGTAGTATTCATAGTATAGCAACAGACTGGGACGTGGCGTGCTCTGAAACGTGCAACACTAAATCAGGCCAACTTTACTCACTCTTTCGCCAGCAAATTTCTCCAAAATTTTCAATGGGCAAAGAAAAGCTCTTCAGTATTTCACCAACCAAGTTTGCAGACTCAATTTAATTTTTGAAGGAGACAGTTCTTCAATATTTTGCACATGAGATGGAAGTCAAGTGATTTCAAAATGAGGCTAAGTACTAGACTGGTACATGTCCGACCATGGTCTAACTGTTTGGAAAGTTTTTTAAATTGCTTGGCACATAAATTTGCTGAATGATATTTTCTGTTATTCAGATCTAATAAATTTTTTTCTGTCAGTGTGTGTCCAAAAATGTTAAAATTTCCTCAGCAACAGTTTTGATTTTATAAAATTGTTTTATTAAGTCAAATAACAAAATCAAAATGGTGGGTTTTTTTCTCTGTCGTATCAACAGATTTTAATGTTATTTTCCCTCTGCCATCATATTGCCTTTTTTTTTCACAATGTTTGAATATTTTGTGTCGAGAAAACAGCTTGCCAAAGTCTCCTTTCCCCCGATGCGTTGAGTGAGGCCGAGCACCTGGCCTTAAAGTCGGCTCAACTTCTCTGCTCATGGTGCTTCACCGGGAGGTCAAACCCTCAGGGTGAAAGGTCAGGCAGAGGTCAAATGCCACTCAGCACATCCGATGTGCAAGACAAACTACTGGAACTGGTGGAACAAGAGGTTAATCGAATATTTTTGTCCTACATGGCAAAACATTTTTAAACAAAAAATATAAAGAGGCTTTCAAATATTTGGGTTTTTTTATGGTTTGTGTAATTTTTGTAGAAAGGTTCATTTTCTGAAGAAAAAAAATAATTTTGAAAAATTGGCAGGACACAGTAATTTCTGTGGAGATGTGTAATATATTTTTCAAAAATAATTTTTAAAAATTGATAAATTGGGTAATATTTTATTGATTTTTTGGCAGGCTTTTGATGCTTCTGCAGCGTTTGATGTCCAGTTGGTAAGTTTGTTTTTTTCATTTTGAAAAACAATTAATAATTTAAAGTTATTAAAAATAACCAAAAATTATGTATCACTGACTTTCTTTGAACTGGTGTCACCTCTTTAAAACTTTCATAAAACTCTGTAGTAACTTTTACTCACCACCTTTGGATTGGAATTAGAGTTTATAAAGTAGTTATTCTGTTATGCTAAGATGGCTATTTTGTTACTGTAGGTGTAATTTCTAGTATGCCCTGTATTTTCATTATTATTTATATCCATTACAGTTTTTCACCATCGCGGAAGCATTCATAGCATCAACGGAGAAACAAGGAGATGAAATCCTGTCACGTCTGCTTTATTCCTTGCGGTAATTATACAAATTTTTAATTTAAAGTAAATCCTTACCACTAACCAACAGCATGCTTATAACTTGTGTGCCTCAAATTTAAATATTCATAAATCCTTCGCATCTTTGATGAATTTTAATTTGGTTTTAAGGCTTGTTACAGGGTACTGCAACAATATCTCCCTAATCTCCCATCAGGGTTTTTCATTGGCCAATTGTATTTGTTTTTCATTATAGGACAGTGGCATCCACCAATAGGAAGGACCAAGAATTATGCGCTTCAATCCTTAGTCTCCTCTCCAGGCTGGTACCGTTCTTTCAGTCTGACACACTTGTAGTCTCCGCTGACTTGAAAGAGTCGAGGGACGTGACATTACGTCTCCTGGCTGCTTTTTGGTAAGTAACAAAAACAAAACAAAACATATATTTTTTTACATCTAGACAGTATTTATCTGTAATTTATAAGTATTAATAAGCCAAAGGAATATACATGGACAATTTTGAATTTTTTTCTCAGACATTTCTTTTTTCTTTTTTTTATACTTTTTTTTATACTTTTTTTTGGAGAACTTGATAAGCAAAAATAATTGCCCCTAAATCTCATGTGCTCAGGAAAAATTTGCCGAGTGCCAGCCACAAGCAATATACATAACATGTATTTTGGCCGGTGACCTGTTTCTGCTAAGCAATTTTCTTTCTGGGTTTGGCAAATATCTGTAATGGCAGAAATTAGGCCCAGATCTTCCCAGTATAGGAGGGCGCGGACATCTGTGAATTTTTTTACATTGGCTTATCAAGCTCCCAGACTCATGTTCTTGAAACTCAATGGTTCTTGTGTCTGGAGTGCTGAATGGTAACACATAGCAACCGATGAAAACTGGTGTGCAACTTATAGAATGTTTTTTGTCGGATGACGTCAGCCCGCCCCCGCCTATAAACTTAATTTTTTTTACCCCCATCCCCCAGGAAACTTCAACGCGAGGGCGACTACACCGGCCCAGTCCGTCTTGCCATTGCCAAGTGCATGCACGCCCTCGCCCTCATCGACCCCGCCGGGAAGTGGACTGTGCTGAGGTCAAAGGGCAGAGAGCGAGGTCAGGGGGACCACGACCCCACCGTGTCCGGGGAATTCTGCTTGCTTCTGACAGATGGCAGTCATTCCGTGAGGATGCACATGGCGTCAGCAATTAAATGGTTAGTGCCAAATTCACTTATTTTTGCACATTGAAAACAAAATTGTTTCGGCTTTGCACAAGAAGTGAAGAAGTTCCTTATTTTATTTTTTTTTATTTTCCAAATTACAATTTTAGAAACTAGCCTTTGTAAAAAAAATGCCTCCTGCTGGAGATGATATTTTATTCTGTAATGAGATTTTAATTTTAAAATTT